>JAQFVV010000009.1:11357641-11370141 GCA_028023455.1 Epiperipatus broadwayi | reverse complement strand
ACAAAATTACCAACGCAAGCACACACGGAAGCGGACCTAATTAACGGTGGCAAAAACATCAATGAAAGCCATAAAAAAGAAAAAAAACAAGCCAACATTTGCAGACATGGTCAAAGGAAAATAAAAAAAGAAATTCATTTATCTTAACAAAAAAACTGTAAGGCAATTTAACTCAGATATCAACAAAGAGATAAAAAAAAATCAATGCAACCACCCTCAAAAGATCAATCCTAGATATAGGAAACCAACCGATAGTGACATAAATAATTTATATATTGGAAAACAGGAAAGTCAAAACCCACCAGAAGTTGTCTGAAATGAAGAAAAATTGAACATCACAATAAAATTGTTCAATAAATCCATACCAAAACATCTCTTTGCAACATTCAAAAGATTTTTTTCTCCCAAATCCATTATGTTGTCCGCAATATTTCATTATATAAATTTCCGAAAGAGTGGTTGTATGAGATAATAACATTAAATGGATTATGGAACACCATTCAACAGATTTCAGAGCATCCCAGTGACCGGTACCTAATACTGGAATTGTATGAAATCACACAAAGGGAGAGATTTTGAAGACAAATCAAACCATTGGGTAACTTTGCACTGATCACTATAGACCAGAATTATCCCAATACCATTTCAGGTATAATTAAGAACACCTACCTGGGATATACAGAGCAAGACTTCCAAAGGATGATAGAACCATTTGGCAAGATATGTTCAAAACAGTATACTGGAAAGACACGTGAATACCAATTGCGACTAACTCTTACAAGTTCAAAATAAAACTACATCCAGATTCTGATCCAGATAATATACCAAAACAGATTCTGGATCATGAAGCAATGCTCACTCTATATAACCACAGTGTTATTCATGTAAACAAATAAGACATATCACTGCACAATGCCCAAACTGCCAGAACTTAACCAAAAATCAAAACACACACCATGCAAACAGAAGAAAAAATAGCTATTGCCAAGGATAGCAGTTCACAAACCACACAAAAAATAATAACAATAATGAAGCAGAGATACCAAGCTTAGACCTTATACATTTGTTCACAGAAAAAAACAAAACTCCAACTCAAGGAACATGATCAAAGAGAAAATGGAAACCAAACAAAAAATAACTCAACAAGTAAAACAAATGCATATATGCCAGAATTTGACTGCAGAACAGATAAAAACACACAACACAATATTATTAATAACACAGCCATAGAAATTAATAGAGTCACTGCTACCACCAAGCAGCCCTGACAAATCCAATACTACTAGAAAGCAAGAGGAAGCCTGGGAGACCTACCAGAAAGAAGCTAGCAAAAAAAGTGAAGACAGATGATGATAATTCTAAATCACCAATGATTAATAATATAAATGAAGACTCAAGTCCAATGGAAACAATTAAAAATCTATTGGAAAACCATCTAATAAACACAACATCACAAATTGAAGAAGCACAAAACCAAAAAACACTTAATATAAAAACCAACCAGAATAATGATACAAAAGCAAACAAATAGACCAAAAACAAACAAAAATAAAAGTCAGTGAAAAATATACAATGTAAATCCCCAAAGCAACCACAACAAAAAATACAAATCAATTCCAGTCACATAGTTAATGAAAATTAAAATAGCAGCACTGAATGTCAGAGGCATTAATTCAATAGCAAAAATATACCAGCTTAACAATTGGATTAGCCTCATACAACCACAAATACTAAGACTACTACAAACAAAGATCTACAATGGATCATAAATTAATCCAGTCAAATACCTATATAATCAAGGTTTTCTCACATACTCCAGGGACACATCATCACCTTCTGCAGGCACAGGCATACTCATAGTCTCAAATTGCAGCTTCTCAACTTTCAAAATTATTTACATTGACTCATATCTCCTAAGCACTACATTCCAGCATCAAATTACCACACTCAACATTATTTTTGTGTATATATCCCCAGGACCCAGCATAATAGCACATCAACATTATTTTTGTGTATGTATTCCTAGGTCACAGCATAATAGCACATATAATTCTCACAATAAACTCCCAGTCTGCAACTAGCCACAACCCAACAATATTAATGGAGGATTTCAACTTAATCTATTAAAAATTTCAATATAAAATGGTTGCATCAATTAAACCTGCCATTCATGAGCACTCAAGGCATTGTTGCAGCAGATTCAGTGTCATTCTACAATCGACAGCATGCCACACTCATTGATCTTTGCTACTACACACCAATGCTTCATCACCTGAACAACTTCCAATTTATTCCATGCCCATTTCAGAACATATTGCACAAACTATTACAATAAATTTCTCAGAGCACCAGGCAACATTTATTCATCTAGAAAAAACAATCAGACTCCTACTTCCAACAACCACTACTGAATTCCTATTCTCAGAAGCTTACATCATGCTAAACAAAATTAACAATATCCCATAAGATCCAATTCAAAAATATCAGTCATTCATCAACATACTATCCTTTAACATACATCGCATGACAAGATAATCACCCTCACCCTCCATATTAATGGCACTAGCAGACGATTTTGACAAGAGAATCACCATCACCAGACCCAAGCACAACCCCCATCAGTATATACAAAAATTAACAAAGCAATATCACAATACATGTAAACAATTAAAAGAATACATTGCCACAAAGAAAAAAAATATGCCTCACACAACAACACAAATGGACACATGGATATAGACAATGGGCACTAGGCTATCTGTTAACCAGAAAAGTGCCCATGGCAATTGAAATAAGCGGTATCATCTATGCAGGTCATAACATGTTTGATCCCATATACCAACATTTTAAGCAAAAGCTCCAAATATATAAGCAATACAAATCAAACACCTATCAGTTTGGAATGCCTGAAACAGATTGTCTCTTTCAGATCCAACAATTTCATAAAAACTTAAAAAAACCCAATACTTGACCCCTGAAAACAACATCATACCAGTATTTGTCCTTTCACATTTGAGTCAATTTACCATGGAATACCTTTGTAACCTTCCTAATTCCCTATCACAAAAAATACAACACTAGATATCCAATAGCAATAGTACCATTTAACAAAAAAAACAACAGCCATTTCAAGTCTCAACAATCTTCTACCCATCTCCATGGGTCCATTGGGAATCATTGCAAAAGGTAGTCAAAGATAAAATAGAAACCTACAGACTGCACTTGTATTTAACATGATACAGTGCAGCAAAATAAAAAGTATGCACCAATTGCAATTCAACTGGATATACAAGCAGCATTTAATTTTATTGCAATAGATGTCTTAATGGACATGCTCACAAACATAGCAATTTTATCCACCCTATTATACATCATTGCAAACCTCTTACTTAAACGAGAGATACATCTCACACTTAGCAGCAGAAATACAGCAGCGTTTACTCCCACACAATCAATTTCACAAAGATCACCACTCAGTGCACTGCTGTTTATCTTATATATAAATCCACTCTTAAAACAGATTAAAAATGAGTTGCCATGAATACTAATACCCTGAACAGCCCAACATATTCCCTGCATTGCATATACGGATGGATGTGACAGTGTTTCTAACATTGCAGAAAGAAATACCAGTATTAGAAAAAATATTACAAAATTAAACAGAAATGCATAAACTGCAATTCAACCTAGCCAAAACATCAGCACGGTTCATCTGTACACAGCTATACCAAGGAAAACCAATGGGGAGCACATGGAATGAGACAAGCACTGCAAAATAACCTCAAACAAAGCATATTTATCAAATGCATACTTATCTCTATATTCAAAAGTACTCCTATTTAACATACTCATAACAACAAGAATTGCATATTTTTCACCTATTGGCAACTTTACAAAAAATTTTACAGTGGCCATATCACCACTCTGTAGTAAACTACGAGGTAGGAAACTGTAGCCATATCAATCAAACAACTCAGCCAACCAACTATACAGAATGGTCTGGGGCTACACACAATATATGTGTTCCATACAAAAAAACAATAAGCCTATTGGAAAAGATCACTGCATGATTTCAGAAGTCACAAAGCCTCCTCAATATAATGCCTACAGATTGTCCATCCCCACATATGAATATATGGAGTCATTAGTACACTCAGCACAAATCAATGTTGGAACTACAATGCTCACATTTAACAGCAAATACACATATTGGCAGACATACAAGTTGAACAACCCAGCCCCACCAACAACCAGACCTTTAGCCCAATGCTGGGAGTAAATAACAAACAACTCAAAAACATCAGAAAATGGTCAATGGAACCAAAGTTCTTTCACTTCTTGATAAAGCTAAACCTGTTTGCACTACTGACTTCCAATTTCTTAAGATACCATCATCGTTATAGGTCAATAGATCCATTCTGAAACCTGTGCCATGCTGCTGAAGAAACACAACAAATATTTTACAACTGTACAGCACTAAATACTACATGAATCAATATGCTAAATCTATACAGAACAAGACAAACCATACAGCAGCTAACAGATTTTACACAAAAGAAGGCAACCCCTACAGCAAGAGCAGCAATCTTTGGGCTTTGTGTGTATTGGTGCACACAATGTATTTTCAGCTTTGGAAATAACACCAGAAGACATCCGTAAACATTATACAACAATCTGCAACAAATAAGAAGCAGAGATGCAAAGATTGAGTATCCAGATATCTATGTGGCTACTTGGTCACTATTAAAATCACAAGCCAATTTATAGGAGTATGCAAAGCTAGCCATTATATAAGCACAGACTGTTCAAACAAAACCTAAAAGGACAATATGAAATATGAATTTTCAGCTAACAAATATATAAAAGTTATGACTAGTAAACAAAGATGATAACAGAATATTAATAAAAGACTGCACGAGAATGAACAACAAAATCAGAAATGAGTAACAGTAAGTTTTAAAGCAATGTAATTCAATGGGTTTACTGATGTAGATTCCTATCCAACACTTTTATACTGATGTAATCAAAAATTGTCATGCCACTGTAATCAAGGCATAATTGTGTAGACTTCATGTAACCTTTATAGATGATGGTGATGATGATAATAATAATAATAATAATAATAATAATAATAATAATAATAATAATTATTATTATTATTATTATTATTATTATTATTATTTCAGATTTTTCTTCACCATTAACAACTATGTAAGATTTAATCTGCTTGACGTATATAGTGAAAGTAAATTCTTAAAAAAATTGCAATAATATTTCTTAAGGCTAAGCACTTTCAGAGCTTTCATCTCCATATTTATAGCCTTCAAACATGATAATTTATGCAAATCTATGCAAGCTCATTTATATTGTCCATCTCTTTGAAATAGAAAAGCATGTATCCTTCCTGTTTATTGCTTTCATATCTCTTGCTATATACCATGCCTCCTTAATATTCCTTTTGATGTCACTCCTCTCAGTGGAAATTATTGTAGCACTTGCCAGTTCAAATTCATGATTAGCTATTTTTTGGTGCTCCACAAACACTGAGCTACCTTCATTTCTGCGTAATACTCTTTTGTATAAGTATTTGTGTTGAGCCACTCTATTGTTTATAGTGGCCCGAGTCTCACCTTAGTATACTGCTCCACAGTTTGCTTGAGGGCATGTCATTTTGTATACCACATGTGGTGTTGTTTGTAGGTCAGTTTTGTCCTTGGAATTATTAATCATTCTATTGGTGTTGGGAGGGGTTCGAAAACCTACTATGAATTCATTCTGTAATTTTTTGACTAGTTCTTTTGCAATATTAGGTATGTATGGCAGACATATATGTTGTTTTTTGTCCTTGCTTGGTTTGGTTATATTTTCATAAAATGTTTTGATTCTTTTATTGATAATAATAATAATAATAATAATAATAATAATAATAATAATAATAATAATAATAATAATAATAACAACAACAACAACAATAATAATAATAATAATAATAATAATAATAATAATAATAATAATAATAATAATAATAATAATAATAAAATGTTCAGCAGCAAAGGTCCATTTGTTCATAACCAAGTCAACTGCTCTAGTTTTCCATGTTCCAAAGGTACTCAAGGTTTAAACCTGGCAGGATAAAAACTTTATCCTGATATACCTTTTTAAATTTCCAATGAGTTGATAATTGTTTAATACTTTTGTATTGCATTTTTCATTCAAAAATTTAATTAAAATCAAGTTACCCAACGATAATTTTGAAAAACAATATGGAGACAAAGTAATCACATGACCAGATACTTACCGCCAACATTGTCAGCACAGAGTTACAAAATCCAAAGTTCAGTCAAAAGTAAGCCAATTTTTAATTTTATTAATTGCAAAAGTCAGATTTTTGTTTTGGAAAAAAAATCAGTTACAAATTTCCCGCAAGTAATTCACTTACTAAATAAACAAGTTAATTAGCTTTGTTTTTTTTAAATCAAGTTACCTAACGATAATTTTTAAAAAAAAGCCATTGCATGACCAGTGTTTGCCCACAATAATACTAACATAGAGTTTCAAAGTCCAATAGGTCAGTCAGGCATACGTTTATTTTTAACGTTATTGTAGCAATGTCTAAACTTTGTTTAGTAATAAAAATTCGATTTCAAGTTCCCAGCAATTAGTTCATTTGCTCACAATTGAGTTAACAAGCTCTGGCTGTTTATGCTTATAAAGTAGTCAAAACTTTAGGCTAGAAAAAAAATATATACTTTTTTCAATTACCAATCAGTTGATAACTTATTTCCAATTTTTGTTCAAATCTTCAACTATCATCAAGTTACTAGATAATTTCAAAAACATGTCACTTCTAATAGCAATGCTGAGCCTAACTACCTGCCTAGAATTTGCCTGGACACTAGCCACAAATCTCACATTTAAATCATATGAAAAGTCTTATTTGGCCACCAACTCTAACACAGCCTGACCCAGAATCAGAGACCAACCAATCGCAAATCAACAGTTGCAACCAGTTCGAACATAGCTGTTCCACCAGCCTCCTCTAGATATCAGGACACTCTACACATGGATCTCATTCTTAAACTTCATCAAAAGCCTTACTCAGCTCTGACCTCTAGCACACAGACCCAGAGTCTGACCAGCTTACCACAAAGTTCAACTTAACAATTGCAACCAATTCTAACATAGCTGTACCACCCCACCCCTCTGCAACACTCATCTATTCAAATGCACCAGAAATTTCTAGTCCTCATCTATGTTACCAAGGCAACTCAACCACATATAGAACTAAACTTGGATTGCATCTGTAGATACAGTAGTCCAGACTATGTAAAATTTATGCAATCTTGTGTAAGCCAATAAAACAACTTTTACATGTGTAAAACTACAACTACAGACTATTCATGTAACCACAGCAATCTAAGCTATGTAAAACCATTCTATACAATCCACAGCATAAATAAACTTTTACATACATAAACCTACACCTATGGATTGCTAATGAAACCATGGAAATCCAAGCCAAGTAAAAACCCTTGTAACTAATCCACAGCATGACAATTTTTTTTGTAATCTCATGTAAATCAATAAATCAACTTTTATATAAGTAAAACTATATCTATGGATTCCCCATGTAACCACAGCAATCCAAGTTATGTAAAACCATGTCACTAATTCACAGCATGTTAAAATTCCTGTAATCCTGTTTAAAACAATAAATCCATTTTTATATATGTAAACTTACAACTACGGATTGCCCATGTAAACACAGCAATCCAAGCTATGTAAACTTTTGTAACCCTTTAAGACAAATAAAGCTTACTGTTGAAACAACAACAACAACAACAACAACAACAACAACAATAATAATAATAATAATAATACAATCACCAGAGGTCGCCTCTAGCTTACCACTCATTCAGATGGTGCTCTTCAATTTATTAGAATATCATAAAATATACCGATTACAGGTAAGAGTTTTATATCTCTAATAACTATAAAATAGAAAACTAATAGATTAATTAAAAAAAGAAGAGAAATACAAAAAGGCAACTCAGATTGATTGCATAATGGACTTAGATGTCCAACATCCAACCATGATGTCTGCAAGCTCAGACACGTTAAAAAGTTCTTATGCACAAGTTGCAAAATCACCATCAACGGTTATAAAAAAAAGTGAAAATAATCCGAGATTGTTTTTCTCAAGGAAAATGCAGCTAGCACCTAGATTTCACCGTTTTACAGCAGGAGATCTGATGAAACTAGATCTTACCCCAAAATCTACTGAAACCTATGTTAACACAATAAAAGCGCCTTGGTCTAATAATAGCCTTAATAAAATATCTGAAGTTTTTAATCAAACCATCCCTAGGGAGCTCTTCAATTCATTTAAACGTTTTTTTTCACTGAACGCTCCTTTGTCATAGCAATTACAGATAGAAACTGTTCACTTTATAGATTCCCTAAGGAGCTTCTATTCGAAGACATAAATAATAAAAAACTATGGAATTTGATAGTTCGTGTGGGAGATCATCCGAATCCACGTTATTTGGCTATTCAATTTGTAAACGAAGAAAGCAAAGAATTGTTCTGACAAGAAATGAAAACTCTGGGGCAATACACATTAGTTGTAGTCAATCCCAACAGAGAAAACTTTATTACTGGCTTAATTAAAAAACTTACTTAGGTTACTCAGAAACAGATTTCATTAAACTTATGAAACCGTTTGGGAAGGTGATAGATTTTCAGCCTTTACAGATTAAAAATACACCCATCCCAATATTTAGTAACAATTATAAATTTAAAGTAAAATTGGGAGAGAACATTAATCCTGAAAATATTCCAACACAAGTTGCAGATGAAGAAGCGACATTATTTCTTGTTATAAACGGTCTAAAACCACAATGCTTTCATTGTAAAGAACGTGGTCATCTTATTAGCAATTGTCCGAGATTATATTGTAGTAATTGTAATATGAGCACATCCCCCTTACATCAATGCCCAAAAGAAGATTTCCATAGTAATCAAGAAGTGACTGCAGATGAAGATGTGCATTCGACAGACCATAATATTGAGGGAAAAAATGATATTGACATTAGCAATAGTGGAAAGGTGATTCTACATCCTACAGGGTTCGATAGGATTGAAGTTTCCTCCTCTCCTAATCTGAAAATCTCACCCTCTCTTAATAAAACATTCCTTGAAATAATGGAATCACTCACAGTGTTGGCATCCCAACAAATTCTAGAAACTTCACAAATCACTAGAAAACCGGGTTGGCTGACTAAAAAAAAATCTGGTAATAATCCGAAGAAACTCAAGGCTCTAGAATGTGAAAGTAGTGATAATGATTCCCCTCCTCCAGCCTCTAGAAAAAAAGCTAACATCACACAAAGTTACAATGCCTCGCTAATTGCCACATACTCATCAGAAAATAATCCAATGGAAGAGGAAACTGATAGTATTACAAACATAAATAAAGTTTCACTTGAAAACTCCTTTACAGACAGGAAAACGAGATCCAATGATATTTCTCTCAAATCTACAGACAATAATTGAACAATGCATATTTATTGATCCATTAAAATATACTACAACTTCCCTTATTAAAATATTTAACTTTATCTTAGAATCAAACTTTCCTATGCTAGGCTTAGATTCTGATTATACGTGCACACACATACAAATAATGGATATTAAAATAGGAGTTTTTAATGTTAGAGGGTTAAACTCCCCACAAAAAATGGACCTCCTTGCTAAATGGTACGACATTGTTAAACCGCAGATAATGGGCATTATCGAAACAAAAATCTACAGTGGCTCACTAATCAACCCTATAGTCAAGCTAAATTCCAAGGGCTATACAGCCTTCTCAAACACATCTGACACTCCATCAGCAGGTACAGGCATTATCATTGATAAAGCCTGCCCATTTAGTTCTTTCAAAATCCTACATATTGATGCACACTTGCTGATAATTACATTTACTCACAAAGCCATTACCTTAAACATAGCAATTGTTTATATCCCCCCAGGTCCCACTATTATAAATAGAATTATACAAACACTTAACTCCAGGTTCACAAATGCTATGTATCCGATGATGGAGATTTCAACATGACATATCAGACCTTCACCAGCAAATGGTTACATCAGCTGTCTTTTCCAATGATGAGTGGAAGAGGCTTTCTGCCGGAGAAGGCTGTGTCATTTAACAATGGTAGACATTCATCACTTAGATCTGGTTTTCTATTCGCCATCATTACATAACATGATATGCATTCAATTAAAGAATTCCCCCCTCTCTGATCATGCAGCTGTTTTAGTGTCACTGGAAATTAATTTTGATAATAGAACAACAATTAATACAGGAAGAACCATCAGAGTTCTACTACCATCACGCACACCAAAATATCTTTTTTCAGAAGTATACATATATCTTCACAAGTTGAAGAATATTACAATGGATCCAGTCCAAGCATGGTGTGCTTTTACTAATCTGCTTTCATTTAACATTGATCATCTTACCAGGACAACAACACCCCCCAACAAAACTACTAAAGCTTATGGACGATACCTATAAAAAAATTATTGGCACTTCTCAATCAAATCTCGATCGTCTCTGTCTGATAGTTTTAAAGAAGACATATCAAGAGTTAACAAACCAGCTTAAATAATATATCTCCATTAAAAATAAAAGGTTATATTTAAATAAGCCATACATGTATACCAGAAATTTCATTAAATGGGTGCTAGGCCACCCCTCCCAGGTGTGAGTCCCAACAGCTATTAAAGTTCAAACTGAAATTGTCTACAGAGATTTTATGTTGGAGCGGCTTTACATATTGTATAGAGAAAAATTCCAGAGGGTCTCCTCACCAAGTCTAATGGCCTTTTCACAAGATAGATCAGAAAGTGAATTTAAAATTTATTTAAAAGATTTCATTAAAAAAATAGAAGCGATGCCAGATTCATATCATCCTGGCATAGATGGAATTCCCAAGTTTATATACAAACATATTAATAAAATCGCTGCACAATATATGATTAACCTAGTCTCCTACCTCACTAAAGACATCTATAAAATACAGGGCTTAAATCAAATTATGCTTGTGCCATTCATGAAAAAGAAACAATTAATCTCAAACATCACTAACCTATGTCCAATTTCAATGTGCTCCCTTGGCATAAAGATAATAGAATCAGTGATAAAAGATAAAATAGAGCCATTCATTTTTCCAAACCTATCAAAAATGCAATTTTCCAAAAAAGAATCCTCAACAAGACAGGCAGCCTTTCTATCAAGTCAACTATTGAAACTGTTAGAGATAATAAAAAATACAGTCCAATTGTTATTCAACTAGATATTGAAGCTGCTTTTGACATGATTTCCATCAGTACTCTTCTTAAAACTCTGCAAAAATACTCAGTCCCCAATGCCTATCTAAACTTGCTTGCTAACTTACTTTTAAACCGTGAGATTTATGTTTCCCTAAATGGGAAATCTTCACCATCAATAGTGCCACATCTGTCCATTCCCCAGGGCTCATCTCTCAGTGCCTTATTGTTCACTGCCTATATCAACCCTCTTATTAGAAAATGAGTTTTCAGGAGTCTATGTGCCTACCATCAACGACAACATCTTGTGTATTGCATATATGGATGATATAGCAGTATTTCTATCATCCCAAAAACAAATTCCCAAACTTTTTAAGATACTTAACAATTTTACAAAAGAATATAAGCTAACATTTAATATGGAGAAATCGTGTGCATGCCAGATCTTCACTGGTAATAGCTTTACTAAAGTTTTCAAAGGTAGACCAAACGCATTTCTTGGGTTCAACTTTTATTTACATCATTCACCTATGAGATCGCTCATACAGAAAAATTTGATACAGAAAGTGGAAAAGACTGTCAATTCACTCTCCAAAGCCTACCTCTTTATATATACAAAAATGGTTTTCCTTAACATGCTAGTGATTACAAAAATCTCTTATTTTACTCCAACAATCATTTATACCAAGGCGTTTACAAATAAGATCGACTCCTTATGCAGGAAATTATTCTGGGGAAAAAAGATTATCTCAATATCAGTAAAACGTCTAAGAAAACCCCTTTCACAAAATGGCCTTGGCCTTCACTCAATACATGTGTTCAGGATACAAAAAACATTGAACATAATATCTACATGTGGACAAAAATTCCCATATTTAGAAATATCTGTCAAGATTACCCCTACAGATAGACCACCTCCTCTCCAGGGATATCTGAACACACTACATACACCATTATTAACAATCCACACTCTTATCTTTAAACCACCACAAGCCAAATATAAATATTGGGAAGTTTATCAACTTCTACATCCAAATCAAGATGATGTACAAAATCAACTTCATATTAACAATAAACAATTATGTTGCAAATTCAAACAATTATGTTGCAAATTCAAACTATGGTCACTTGAACCAAAATATTTTGACTTTCTCCTAAAGATAAAT